>JARTUT010000242.1:0-25933 GCA_030674115.1 Micraspis discolor
CTGGGACAGGGTTTACCAATAATTGTTGGAAAAAGGATTTATGGTACAATTTTGAGTGATTTTATTCCCGAAAGATCCACAAAAGTTGATCAATTACCGAACAGAAATTATGGAATATAAATTATTTTTAACAATGAAAATATTTGAAATTTTACCTACAAAAGTTGACCAAACCATCAGATTAAACTATTGTGTTTGGCTTCGATTTGTTTTAAGGTTCAAAATTCACCTTTCCTTCAAGAACAAATTTACCTGTGTTCTTCGCAGCGTTATTTTATAACATATGAAGAATTAATCACTCTAGCAGAGAAAAAAAACAATAACCAACAACATATGACCGCGAACGGAAGCAGAATTAAAATCAAGACCGGTGATCAACTGCGCCACATATTGATTCACTCAGATGACCATCAATACAAGAATATATATGGTAAGTGGATATCGATATTTCAAATGAATAAGTTTTTGTACAATATCTTTCAGAGCATTAATTTATCTAATTAGAAAATGTTATCAGTGGAATTCTTTGATCAAACTACATCTTCAAATAAATTTATGTTACTCCAAAACATTCTTCATGCGTGTCAGTACGAGTTTTACTCGTATATGGTCGGACGGAATTTAGTAGTATGACTTGCATTGACACGCAAACTCGAATGAAATGTAACCGACAAGATAAGATTTTATTTGATTGATTTTTCAACGTGCATTTCAGTGCACTTACGAGTAAAAACCCACTGACACGCATCCAATGCCTTACTCCAAAAGTTTCAGCTCCATGGTTCATACAGTTTCAGGATTATTTAACTGGGGTTTTTTTCCTAGGCTTTTATGTGATACGCCGAATTGTATGACACCCCGTCACTAACCCCTGATCTATATGCTTTATTGTTTGCTAACTAAATATTGTAAGCCAAAAGTTCAAAAGAATATATATATATATATATATAAGAAAAAATTAAGGTCATAAGACCAAGATAATTGAATAAATCAATCAAAGCGGGCTAATTGAAACTTTGTCGAGAAACATTTTGTTAGAGTACGTGTCGTCATCGATCATAAGTATCAGGCAGACTATAGTTTCGAATTATTATTCCTCATCAGTGTCAGCTTAACTTGATTGATGATGACGACTAAAAAAATGAACCTCAGAACCTAACTCAAATCTTGAGAAACTGGTTTAGAAAGAATCGCAGACGCTTGACCACTAGATGGCGCATGTTGGTGTATATAGTTCCCATGTGCCTTCCGATTTGAGTTAGGTTCTGAGGGTTCATTTTTAGTCGTCATCATCAATCAAGTTAAGCTGACACTGATGAGGAATAATAATTCCGAAACTATAGTCTGCCTGCTACTTATGATCGATGACGACACGTACTCTAACCAAATGTTTCTCGACAAAGTTTCAATTAGTCCCTTTGATTGATATATATATATATATATATGTATTTTAAATAATAAGGAGTGTTGCCGTAATAACAAATATCAAAATTAGAAAAGAAAGTTTTCTCTCGGTTGGGTTCTCGGCAATTTTTGGGGCAATTAATTAGAACAGTGACTATTCATTAGTTTATTTTCTATATTTCTGAACACACGGTGCGGTTCTTCTTCAGGAAAACTGAAAAACACATATTAAAGGTCAACTACACTGACTTGACATATAAAGTTCAACTTACATCTAAACAAAGTCAAGGAAACTGCAAAAGAGAACATCAAAAGGAAACAGCTAGTGCGAATTTATAATCAATGTGATAAGAACAGTTGAGAAATCACTTTTAAGTCGTATCGAGAACGTCATCTGACAGACATGCATTCTTTCAGGTTAGGTCACAGAAAGGTGCACTCACAAAGGTCAAATGAAAAACATAGAAATCTCGAGTAATTGTGCAAAGATTTTTAACTGTCAACAGTCTAATCTGGAGTCCCTACCTTGATTTTCTAATGACAAAAGATAGTTATAGATATTGCTCAAATCTTCTATATCTGTTTTCTTATTGATGTTGTTTGGATATTCATTGATGTAACACATTTTTAAAAAGGTTCTCTTTCTATAGTTGGTGACAGTTGTCAGTATCTTTGGTTCATTGAGGTTAAACTGATGACCCAATGACGATGCATGTCTTGCAAGAGCACATCTCTCTGGATGTAGTCTGATGTCACTCTTATGAATTGCAAATCTTCTCTTCACACATTGAGCTGTCTGGCCGATATAAACTGACTGACAATCATTACACTCCACCAAATATACGCAGTCTGATCTAGATGAGGCCGGAATGGTATCCTTTAAACGGCTGAAAAGTCCATGAACAGAAAATGGGCTATACTTGGCAATTTTGATATTTGGTACGTCTTTTTAGTATGTGTACAAGATTTTGAGTTAAACCCTGGATAAAGGGCAGTGAGACATAGTTTACGGTCACAAGCTCTGCAGTAGTGTTAGTCACTGGAAGGTTGTCTGATTGGGTTGGTGATGAACTGTTAAAACACTTAGAAAGGAATGGTCTTGAGTAACCATTCTCCAAAAAGACATCCAGAAGTCTACTTTCGGCCGATCTGACATAATCAGGATGGCAGATGGTCCTCACTCTGTATATCATTCTTTTTATCAAATTGATTTTGATTCCCCAGTTGTGATTGGATCGGCAGTGTATATATCTACCAGATGCAGTGCTCTTCTGGTACCAATCCAACTTTAAGATATTGGTGGAGGATCTGACCGCCATTGTATCCAAAAAAGGGACGCTGTTTTCAGTCTCCTCTTCTACTGTGAAAGAGATATGTTCATCGAACGCATTGAACACTTGTAGTATCTCCGCAGTTCCTTCCTCAGGCAAAGATAAAATAAGGTCATCTACATACTGATAGATAAAAAACAACTGGAATGATAATTGAGGTATACATCTTCTCAATAATGTTGACATAACGATTGATGCTAGTATGGGGCTCAACTTGCTGCCCATGGGACAACCGAATATTTGTGAATACATAGTTCCTTGAAATATGAAATAATTGGAATCGAAAAGAAATCTCAATATTGTACAGAATCGATTAAAATCCATAGTTGTTATGTTGTTCATTCTATCCCATTCCTCCTCTATAATCTTCAAGATCAGTTCAATGGAAATATTTGTAAAAAGGTTCACCACATCTAGTGAAATGATCTTATATCCTTTTGGTAATTGAATGTTATTAACTTCATGACTAAATTGGAAAGAATCTTTAATAGCATAGGTATGATAGTCTGAATAAGCTTCCGACAACAAACTTGCCATATACTCACTCAATTCAGATGTCGATGATCCAATAGTGGATACAATCGGACGAAGAGGTATACCAACTTTGTGTATTTTGGGTTGCCCATATATCCTTGGGGTATGCCCTTATAGGTGGTTAATTTCTTAGCCTTTAAATTATCAATAACGCCTTCTTCTTTTAGTTGTTTTGCAATTCGGTTATTCTTGTTTTGAACCTGTGATGTAGGATCTTTAGTTAGTATTTTGTATACTGATGTATCTCCCAAGAGTACATCCATCTTCTCTTTATATTGTTGTTTGGTAAGTGCAACTGTCACATTTCCCTTGTCAGCTGATGTGATAATGACATCCTCATGTGATCTAAGGAATCTCGCAGTGGTGTGAAATAAATTGTGCTCAAACGAGTTGGTAGAATTATGCTGGTGTATGAAATTAGTATATATGTATATATATTGCTCACGGCAGACATAATCCATTTTGATCAGTGATTCTTCATCAGTGACTCCAACCAAAACGTTTGATAGCACTATTCTCCAAAATTCAAAAATTATAATTGTTTGGTTAAATTGATAAGCACTCGTAAAAACAGGGTCAACTTAAATTTCAATATGTAATTTTTGCCGTCACATGAAATGTTTAGCTTCATTCGAACATCTCCTATATTGCTGCAACCAAGAATGCTTGACTTCGGTATTGTCGGTTGCAGCCATACCACCCTACGATCTGTTACCCTTTCAACTTCAGTCGAGATATCTATGAAAATACGGTGAAGTCAAAACAACCTCTTCTGTGTTTTTCAACAGCTGATGATGAAAAAAGATTCTCTTTGCACCATTCTCAACAAGATCTTTTAGGAGTTCGTTATATTAAGATGTTATTAGAGTGTGTAGAAAGTAGAGTAAAGGTTTCAATTAAAGGGTTAAAACCTCTTCGTGTTATAGTATCCCTTTGCCAGATAAAATAATAAAAGAATCCCAAAAATCCAATATAAAAATTACCCAGGAATAACCTCAATCTACACATTAGTCCCTCTTTCTAACCCTGGAAATTTCAACCAGCTCAATTTCGACCTCCCCGAGGAAAACATTCCAATTGGTCATGATGATTGATAACTTCCATACACGAACTAATAAGGATTTGATAAACCCATTCTGCAAATATACTGAATTTCACCATATTTGAAGAAGCTAATTAGTTTGAAGGAGTCAAATTGTTCTCCCGGGCTCGAACGGGAAACCTGCGTGTGAGGTAGACGTGCATTGGCTCTATGCCTCCAAGTTCGCACTAATGAAGAGGAGACTGGAGGATATTACAACATGTTGTGGATTATTATTTAAACTCTGAAAATTACATTTTAAACCATATTAATTCGTCAATATCAAAAATTGAATCGATATATTTCTATATTTTGACGTGAAAAATATTTTATTTTTTCTATCTCCCAAACCTTTCAGATGATTTCACAAATTAACAAACTTAGCCGAGATATTTATCTCGCAAACCTACTCTGTAAAATTATTATATTTAATATCTCAGTCTTTTTTTGTGAACAAATTTCACACTACCATTTTACTACACCAAATCGGGAGAAAAGAGTTTTTTCTTAAGTTTTTTCTTGTATCATTGTATCATACTATGAATTGTATGGTACCCCGTTACATCAACCTCTGTTGAAACATTTTAGTAGACGCAGGAATATTGTTTGACAGCAAACACAATGTTAACTTAAGATTAAAAGAATGAATAAACCTTAAAAAAATTAATCTCACATTTTAGTTACGTTCGCAAATTATCAAAATATCAAAATACTGTCCAATTATCTACGAAAACATATTATAGAAGTAAATGTAGCAGAAAAAGATGCCGACGTAGATATATTATAGTAATGGCAGTAATCTCTCTGAAAGAGAACATTCCAGGATCGGTTGCTGTGATTGGCAGTGACGTAGATCTCTTACACCGGATCACAGCAATATATCCTTTACTACAAAGTTGGTCCAGGATCGAAAGGAAATACTTTGTATTCAACATATCAATACCGTGAAGTATTGTGAGTGAGATGATATTGATGCATTTAATTGAAGTATTATTAGTAAAAATGAAAAAACAGTTTTTCCTGATATTATTCGATGAAGAAACTTTAATTATTATTCATTAATGCTATTGCTCTTCAAATAATCACTACAGTTTTTAATTCAACTCTTTTGTCCCATTACTCTGAATAAATTTCTTTCTTTCGCAGAATTACTATTATTTTACTATCAGAAACATACCTACCTACGTCTAAGTTATTATTCGTATATCGTATGTATCTTAAAGAAATTCAGCTAGGAATTTGTTCATACTTGCGGCTGAAAACTATTTTAGCTTTGAATTAATAAAATTTCAATTTCAATTTCGTCAAATTACAAAATGTCCTTTTTAAAATTTATCCAATTTTTGACTTTTCTATTTTTCATATTACTTCTAGCCTCCATTGAAGAATCTATATTGCCTTCGCTAGCACATCAGATTAGAAAACCGAACATCATTTTACCCAAACTGTTCGTTTCCAACCAACTCAACATTATATGATAGGGTTCGATGTAATAAAAGCAATACAATAACAAAACGGGTAGAGTCCAACTCTGGCGAATATCTTCCAGATAATTGGTTCACCCTACAGGTAGTCATTTCATCGAGCGCCAAATTTAAAATTCGTTGGTATTGCGCTACTAAAGAAATACGCTGTTTATCAGTATACAAATTCACTTTCGAGAACGCTAATTACATAATTTGGACTAGAATTTTCCGCTCTACAACGTTTGTTTAAAACATTTTCTTACTAAACCTTTTAATTCGCGAAAATATCAGAAAAACCGCATTTTTCTCTATATTTTCAAGGATTTTTCAATGTTCCTGAAAATTTTAACACCTGCATTTTTGACCACATGCTTCTTTCATTATAACAATCAAAAATGCAGCTCTTTCCGAGAAAAAGTGATTTCAGCCCTTCCTTTACTGGACTAATCATTGATATTTATATATGAATTTCATGTCAGTAATTCAAAATTATTTTTGGTTTTTGAAAATTACAAAAACTTTCTGTGTCCTTCAAACCTATCTCATTTTGTAAGATATTTTCATTGATATAAATGTTTCCTTTGATACGATTGATTGGTGGTATTATTTTTTCACAATTCGAAATTAAAAAGTCAGGAAGGACCAATTTTTCATGAAACATTTTGGCTATTGCCCGGGATTCAATATTTTACCGAATTCTAACAATTATTATCTCATATTTCTCTTTTACTTATTGAATTTCTCTTTAATTCATTCTTATTCACCAAATATTTCATATAACAATGAGTTCGAAACAATGAAATGAAATAAATGGGTTTGACCGCATGGAGAGAGGATGCAGAATCTCCTCTCTCCTTGCGGTGAAATTCCATTATCCTTTTTTCCATATATTTATAAATATATAAATCCGCATTATTTTTCCTTTGATAAATCTGATTTACTTCAAGTTAATAGCACCTCGAACAATACAAACCGATCACGCAATTTTGAAATTTGCTCATTGAATTAAATATATATACCTATAGATCTACATTTTGATCTTCATGGAATAAATAAGTGTGAAATGAAATAAAACTATGTGACTAACTAGAATTTTTATTCAAATTGTTGACATATGCTTTCAACTGCTCATGAGTTCTATTCCTCAAAATAGGGTTCTCTCTAATAATCTCTTTGCAGCGTGTTTGAGAAGGAAGTGTCTTCATCCTCAATTCTACTTCAAACGCCTTGATTACTACTTCGCTCTCCTCTGAGACCATCTTCTTCTCTGCACTGAAAATGAAATTCCAAAAAGTATGGATCATAAAATTGTTGTTAAAAATATCAATTTTCATTAACTTGAAACAATATGCAATCAAAACATTCCAACACCAACAGAAAGCCATTTATTCAATCTATAGGCATCCCTTACTTCAACTGATTAGTTATTCCCCAATTCCGAAATTTTGGTCCAGTCTAATACTGATACCAGAGTCAAAAAGGTTAAAAAAGTTTTGCGTCCAAGATTAAATAACATATGATCTTACATTTTGGCTTATTCGTGTTCGAAGGGCCACCTGTCAGTTCCTTCTTTCTAAGCTTAATTTGATTGGAAATATATCCTCTCAATTGTCCTATCGAACGTTTGAGAATTCTGTTTTCCATTAGGTACTGATTGCATTCTGCTACGGTTGGCATTTCACAAGAGTTTATATACCATTCAAATCTGTGGTCCACGATTTTTTTTTCCTCTCTACTCCAATAAACTCTGCATTTGGAACCTATGAATAGAAAAGCTAATTTGAAATTATTGTCACCTGTCCATTATCCACTTATACAGGGTGTCCGTTGGAATAACTGTACATACTCATACCAGAGATAGAGTTGGCCTAGCTGATTACGAATTGACTATAAAAATTAATTTCTGGATTTCCTAGAAAGCTACAGGGTGATATTCCAGCTTTATGGAAATACTAAGACCGTCATAAAATCCAAACTTATTGACGGGTATTATCACCTCTTTCTAGATTCCTTTGGCGATCCTTCTTCCTATCTGGCACTCTACCATATTGCGCTATACAACTAATTACTGCAGAAAATGTTTGGTGATTGGGAATTCTGCGAGAAGAGAATCTCAGTATGATACTCTCTCACAGCAGCTCGACTATTTTCCTCACATTTACCATACACGAATATCATATCAGCATATTCTCTATTTGTGAAATTGGCCATTTTGATAATTTCACTACTTTATAATAATCAAAACACAAGCAACGAACAATCTTAAATTTCAGTTGTCAAAATGTTTGAAATTTATCACAGAATACGTTATAGGACTTCATGTTTTATCTTGAAGGCATTTTTATTTCTGTGCATTTTTGAGATTGAATCTTTGAATCTAGTAAGATATTTCGAAACATTCTCCCAAACTGAAAATCATATCTCCTCTTTCTCAGAGTACTCCATAATATTTAATATCGAATAAGTAAACTTTAAAGAAACAGACTAACAAATTGAAAAATCACTGCTCATTCTACTCGATTTACTAATTCCGTTAGAGGATTTTACATTAGAAGAAGTGTCACTTTGGTCTACTTATATCTTTGTTGTCGAACACCCGGTATACATAGGAATAATTTTGAAATATGCTTATGTATAACCTATACACATCGCCAATTTTTTTCGAAATTTACCTTCATTAATTCCATCGCAATGAGATCCGTGTGTAGGGTGGCCACCAAGTATGTCAACAAGTTATTATAGTTTTCCTCACCTTCAGTGACGATTTTAAGAAAGTTTTTATTTATTTTCGATCTCCATAAAATGACTGAGTCCTGTTCAGGAAAATGAATTAAAATTTTCGAACTTTATCCAAACTAAGAAATTTATAAAAAAATAATTGTTGATGTGACAACTTTGAGCGATATCACAAATTGAAGCATAATTTAGCTTCCTTCTAAAATGCGAATCAGTTATTTGTAATTCGAAATACAAAGTTATTTTTTTACCCTAAACACTTTGAATGAATATTAATGAGTCCGGCCCTGGAATAATTGATATCTTTCAGACTCGGCCTTAGCATATACCAATAGCCTTCCAAGTTTCAATAATATCCGTCAATAAGTTTGGATTTTATGATGGTCTCAGTATTTCCATGAAGCTGGAATATTACCCTGTTGCTTTCTAGGAAATCCAGAAATTAATTTTTATAGTCAATTCGAAATCAGCTAGTCCAACTCTATCTCTGGTATGAGTATGTACAGTTATTCCACGAACACCCTGTATTTGTTATTTAGTACTGAATGATTAGATTATAATGTCCAGAAAGTACAGTAATTCGAAGTAGAATAATAATAAGAGATTTTTATGCTTTCGTTAACATTTTATCGGTATACCCTAGGATGAACCTTCATAATTCGCACCTGAAACACTAATTACTCGAAAAACTCTTGGATGAGGATGAAACAATAGAGTTTACCAGGATTCATGAAAATAATCAAGCAAAGAATTATTTGAAAATTTCTCAAAAATTTTCACGAATTAAAGCATAAGAGAAATTGGAGGAAATTTAGAGTAATTTCAGTATCTCACCTGATGCATTGGAATTACTTTTAATTGTCATATTTGCGCCGGAAGGTCCTATCGAATAATAGACAGCTGATAATTCAATTTTATGATTGGTTACATTTGAGAAACTTACCTGGAAAATCAACACTTAAAATACTCGTTCTCAATTGATTACTGGCCGTAGATGAATGAATGCCTTTTCTTGTAGACATAAGAACTGCGCCTCTAGAATTTCCCAAATCATTTTTTCCGCATTTTTAAGATGATTATAGAGACTAGCCTTCGAATACATGCCCCACATACACCACATGGTCTGTAGTCGCAAGCTCTTTTCCCTGACTTTGAGCATCTCACCACTATCAAATTTTGCTCTGCATTCAACTCTTTCTTTGTATTATACAAAAATCACCAGCATTTCTTAATTTTCCTATCAATTCATTCCTTGTTTTATCTTTTTTGGATACTTACTGAATTCTTGCACTTGTTTTTCGGAAAATGCTTATTTTCCAAGTGGCGAGCAAACTTCGTCTGTAGTTTTTACAAAACTTACAGAAATGTTGCTTGCTTTTAATATTAGAAGTAGCTTTCACTACATGCAAATTCGCGAAATCCATATTTGGAGATGATTCTGATAAAAATAAAAATAAATATTAGTAATGTATAATAGATTTACGAACATCAAGAAGCATTTACTAGGCGATAAACAAATGAGTTTACCTAAAGGAAGATCAACAATACACAAAATTTTCATATTACAATAAATGAAAGAAAAATTTGGAAGCACTGACGTGAGGTCAGATTGCTTTGGCGCTCTTGTTGAGCTACTCGAGAGTAAATATTCAAACCATAACAAATCTATAAGCACTCTGATCACGTGTATACTAGTCTTTTCCCGTACTATGGGACAATGTGACACAAATGTGAACGCCTAATGAATGAACAAACCTATATCTCGACTTAAAAATAACTACTCATAACTTTCCCCAAGTTTTGTTCGAAACTATAATTCCTTCTCCTAAAAACTAACGTCACTGCTTCTCTGAATTTTGACGTCTATTATTTCAGGCATCGACATCGAATTCTATTTCTATGATTTCCCGTTATGATAAATTCTGATTGGTATTACGCCAACTGACACTGATTAATGAGCCCTGCATTTGTCAATCGAATATCGATCTGTGATGGCCATCGTTCAAAGGAATCATGGGGACTTCATGAAGTGTCTCTTTTCTCTTGAGCAAATGAAAAAATGATCATATCTTCAGATGGAAAAAAGCTACGACAATGAAATTTGAGGAAGAGTGAGATATCGATCACCTCAATATATTCACGAATTTTCGTTGAAATCCGAAAAAAAAATGTCTTATGAGATATTGAGTATTAAAATAAAATTATTGAAATTCTTTAAAAATTTTCTAGTGTGCGATTTCTGCGTAATTTTGCGAGCCGTTATGCTTCATCCTCCTCAACAATATTTGAAGTATTTACTTGATCGGATGGATATTCTAGTAGTTATTGAGGAAACAATATTTCAGATGCTCATAACTACTGAACCATCCGACGGATTTGGCCCAATAACGAACTTGACCGAGATATTTGAACAAATAAGATCTTCTGAAAATATGAAAACTCTAGCTCATCTCGTTTAGACGCAAAAGAGGATATGGCCGGCCGGACAGACTCAACATTCGCCACGTATTCTTCATCGTAGAGTCAAACCCAATTGATTGAGATCATTTTCGGCTCGATTTTCGAAAATTACATACATTTGGGCAAAATGATAGATACTCTGAGCGCCATAAACACAGAGAATTCAACAAACCAACAAAGATTGTTTTATAGACAACGAAAAGGCTTTTGAAAATGTGTAAGGTTAAAGGGTGGAGGGGTTGAGAAAGTTTTTTCATAACTTCGGATAAAAAATTCGAAAATTTTACCCAGAGTTATGGAAAGAAAACATTACCCATCCCCTCCGCCGCTTAGCCTTTACCCCAGAGGGTTGAAATTGCAACACAAGATTCAACGGTATTTTTCAATTTGGTCGGTACTCAGGTAGCGCGCATCCTTGACCCTTCCACCCGAAAGGTTTTTTGACAGATACCCTATATGAGCCGAATTAAGAAGGACAATGATTATCCAGCGATTTATGGACATTATGGACCTTGGAATTCAGCGACTTACCCTTTTTCGTTATTTGAGTGGGAAATCATTGTTAATATCGTAATGCGATTATCGATGAGCGTGTCTTACAGACTAAAAATCGAATATGGCCGGAATTGTTTGATGGAAATTGTGAACTTTGAACAATTCACGAATTTCCCGATTTTTCAAATGTACTTTGTTTTCTAATTACGGAAAATATCAAGACTTTGAGAATTTAACATCAAATTGTAAGCGGACTTGCAAGAAAGCAAATTATGTTGTAATTAGTCATGATATTCCTCAGGACTATAAATATGAAAATTTAAAAATTTGGAAAAAAAGGAATGTATTCGTCCTTATCAAGAAACAATGTATGGAGTAAATCATGATCCAGATTTATTGTGAAAAGCTATAGTGAGCTGTTACAGTTTCGTGAGACACGAAACAATAATGTTCGGCAGTTGAACATTCTGTGAGTAGTTTTACATGTAAAAAAGTCATTCTTTCCACTCAACAATGGGTTTCGAGGTTGTGTTCGTTATATAATAACGATACGGAGATTATTTCACACTTATAGCGGATAAAGTTCCATTTTATAGCGATTAGCGTATTTTTTCTTGAATTGAGTGCGGAAAATAGTGGGGGAATTTAATTGATTGAAAAAATAATTTCACTATGATAAATGGTTTGATTGAGAATTTTTAATTCCCTTAACCTCCACCCTAGAGAATTGAGATTTCAACACGAGATGAATGATATTCTGCCTGGCCATACTTTTAAATTTCAACCTGTTTTTAATTTAATTTTTAAAAAGGTTTCGAAACATTTTTTTCAACCCGTCGACCACTTGACCTTGATCGCAAAAGGTTGAAATTTTCGGAATTTTTATTCAGAGTTATGGAAAGAAAGCCCTCCACCGCTTACCCTTCACTCCAGAGGGTGTACCAACTTAACCATCCTTAAAAATTTCAACCCGTTCGGAATTTTTTATCTGAAGTTATGAGGAAAAAACTCTCTTACCCCTCCAGCGTATAGCCTTCGCCCCAGAGGGTTGAAATTCAACACAAGAATCACAAGATGAATAATTATTTTCTTAAACATGCTCTAAACTTTCAACCCATTTGGAATTTTTTATCCGGAGTTATGAGAAAAAGCCATTTTCGCCCCCTCCACCGCTTAGCCTTCATCCCACAGGGTTGAAATTTCAACACAACATAGATAATTATATGCTCAACCATCCTTTAGAATTTCAACCCATTCGGAATTTTTCATCTGAAGATATGAAAAGAAAAACTTTCTCAACTCTTCCACCCTTTAGCCTTTACCCCAGAGGGTTGAAATTTTAACACAAGATAGATAATTGTATGCTCAACCATTCTTTAAAATTTCAACCCATTCGGAATTTTTATCCGAAGTTATGAGAAAAAACATTTCCTACCCTCCACCGTTTAGCCGTCACCCCAGAGGGTTGAAATTTTAATACAAGATGGATAAGTATTTACTTAAACTTGCTTTAAAATTTCAACCCGTTCGGAATTTTTTATCCGGACTTATGAGAGAATAGACTTTCTCACCCCCTCCACCGATTAGCTTTTACCCCATTGGGTTGAAATTTCAATATAAGCTATGTAATCATTAACTTAACAATGCTTCAAAATTTCAACCCGTTCGGAATTTTTTTACCGAAGTTATGAGAAGAAAACATTCCTCACCCCTCCACCGCTTAGCCTTCATTCCATAGGGTTGAAATTTCAACACGAGATAGACAATTTTATGCTTGACCATGCTCTAAAATTTCAACCCATTCGGAATTTTTTATCCGAAGTTATGAGAAGAAAAACCTATGTCACCCCCTCCACCACTTAGCCTTCACCCCAGAGAGTTGAAATTTCAACACAAGATAGATAATTGTATGCTTAACCATTCCCTAAAATTTCAACCCATTCGGAATTTTTTTTTCTCGAGTTATGAGAAAAACCTTACTCACCCTCCTCCACTTAGCCTTCACCCCAGAGGGTTGAAATTTCAATACAAGATGTATAATCATCAACTTAACCATTCTTCAAAATTTCAACCCATTCGGAATTTTTTATCCGAAGTTATGAGAAAAAAACCTTTCCTACCCCCTCCACCGCTTAGCCGTCACCCCAGAGGGTTGAAATTTTAATACAAGATGTATAATTATTTACTTAACCATCCCTAAAAATTTCAACCCGTTCGGAATTTTTTATCCAGAGTTATAAGAAAAAAACTTTTTACCCCCTCCCTTTTAAGCCTCTCCTGCAGAGGGTTGAAAATTTTTGGGTATCCTATTTTTTGTCCCAAACAATAAAAGCAAAAATTTTCATTGCCGCTAATTATTTCGTTCCCCAGGCTTTATTGACTGGACTAAAGCTCCGATGGAATATTTTGTTTCGATTGTGTTGAATTGATATTCTATGCTTGTTGCTCACCTGAAGCTGGAGCCTGTTTATTCACTGTCTCAGTCTGTATTCTAGAAGAGTCTTCACATCTTGTCGAAATTTCAGTTTCTGGTAATAGCACAGATCCACGAACATCGACTGAAAAACAATAATTTCAAACACTTATTTTTCTCACGAGATAGAGTTTCATGACAGTTTATTAAAGATGTGCAAATAATTGGATATTCAAAACTATACAGGCTGCTTCACGATGAATGACCTATGGGATGATTCTGAAGATAGTCATTTTTAGCACGAAAATTGACATATACTTCAATTTTTCATCGTCTTCTATAAATTTTGAATAAGTATTCAATTATTTCATTCATGTTTCCCACGATATGTTTTCGCAATAATCATTCGCGAAAATCTTTGGATATGTTAATTTTAAGTATGGTTTCATGTAGATAAAAATCAAGGGAGGTTGAGAGATAACAGATAGGGATAAAACAAAGATTTCATTTGTCCTCATTTTATGGATATACACCAAAAAGGTATCTGGAAAATGTCCACCTCTTTTTGGAGCTCTTGTTCACCCGAACAGAGTGCCTATCATTTTGCCCGAATGTCTGTAATTTTGGAATATCGAGCCGAAAATGACCTCAATCGATTGGGTTTGACTTCCCGATGAATAATCCGTGGCGAAAGTTGAGTCTGTCCGGCCGTATACTCTCTAGCATCCAAACGAGATGAGCTAGAGTTTTCATATTTTCAGAATAGGTTAATTGTCCAAATATCTCTATCAAGTTCGTTATTGGACCAAATCCGTTTGATGGTTCAGTAGTTATGAGCTTCTGAAATTTTGTTTCCTCAATAATTACTAGAATATTCATCCGATCAACTTGACACTTGGAATATTGTTGAGGAGACTGCAACAAAACAGCTCGCAAAATTTCGCAGAAATAGTCACGCTAGAAAATTTTTAAAAATTTAAATTTTTCAATACTCAATATCTCCTAAGACACTTTCCGGATTTAAATGAAAATTCGTGTATACATTAAGGTGACCGATATCTTACTCATCCTCAAATTTCATTGTCGTAGCTTTTTACCTTCTGAAGATATGATCATATTTTTCATTTACTTGAGAGAAAATTATAAATGTCATGAAACCCCGGAATTGTCATTGAAAGATTCCCATCCCAGATCGATATTCATTTAACAAATACCGGGCTCATTTATCAGTGTCAGTTGGCGTAATATTATTCAAGATTTTCCATAACGGGAAATCATAGAGAGAGAATTCATTGTCGATGACGTTATCAAAATTGATAAAAGCAATGACGTAATATTAATCAAAATTTTTCATAACGAGAAATCATAGAGACAGAATTCGATGTCGATGCCAAAATTCAGAGAAACACTGACGTAAAGTTTTAGGAGAATCTTCGAAAAAACTAGGGGAAAATTATAAGTAGTTATTTTTAAATTGAGATATAAGTTTTTTTCATTCATTATGCGTTCATATTCGCATCACATTGTTCCATAGTACGGGAAAATACTATTGTTCAACTGATCAGAGTGCTTATAGATTTGTTATGGTTTGAATATTTACTCGCAAGTAGCTCAACAAGAGCACTAAAGCAATCTGATCTCACGTCAGTGCTTTCTGAATTCATAATATTACGCCAACTGACACTGATTATTGAGCCCAGCATTTGTCAAACGAATATCGATCTGTGATGGCCATCATTCAATGACAATCATGGGGGCTTTATAACGTTTCTCTTTTTATGTAGAGTAAATGAAAAAAATTATCATATCTTCAGAATGAAAAAGGCCACACAATGAAATTTGAGGATAAGTAGAATATCAATCACCTTAATATATACACGAATTTTTATTGAAATCCGAAAAATGTCTTATGAGATATTGAGTATTGAAAAAATTTTTTTTGGGGCTTTTTTAAAAATTTTTTAGCGTGACGATTTCTGCGATGTTTTGCAATCTGTTTTGTACCAGCCTTCTCGTCAATATTTCAAATATCAATTTGATCGGATGGATATTCTAGTAGTTATTGTAGAAACAAAATTACAGATGCTCATAACTACTGAACCATCTGACGGATTTGACCCAATAACGAACTTATTGTATTATTATTATATTATTAATAACCTATTCTGAAAATATGAAAGTTCTAGATCATCTCTTTTCGATGCTAGAGAGGATACGGTCGGCCGGCCGGGCAGACTTAACTTTCGCCACGAATTCTTCATCAGGGAGTCGAACCCAATCGATTGAGACCATTTTCGGCTCGATATTCCAAAATTACAGACATTTGGATAAAATGAAAGGCACTCTGTTGGGGTGAACAAGAGCGCCAAAAATGAAATATTCAAATGAATTCATTAAATTTATCGATTGAGTTCAGTCATTACGAAATTACAAATTAAGAATCTCCTGAACACGATGAAATGGGGTTCTCAACGTTTTTGAGCCACAATACCAATGTGTAATTTTTTCCAATAAACTCTGAAAGAATCTACAACCACAGTATATGTAAGTAAAGTGCTTCAAGAACTTGAGTATGAATCGGTCCACAGTGGTGCATCCTGTATAATCGGTATATATATATATAGAGGGTGTCTCAAGTTCGAGTGCCTATTAGACGTTTCTGGAGAACTAGACATATTTGAAATCTGAAAATTGGAATTATGATATTGTTCGAAATTCTCTACAGAACTAAAATATTTTCGAAGCCCAAAACTTCCGGTTATACAGGGAGTGAAAATAAATTCGACGAAAAAATTTTTTTCAAGTTTTCCATTCCTGGTATGATCGAGTATTCAATAGTGAATACATTTCTGTTGAAACCTTTGTATTGAATCGAATAGTTTTCAAAATATCCGAAAAAAACTGGAAAAAAAGTCAAATAGGTTCAATCAGTAATATGTTCATTATTCTTATTTCAAATATCCTGAGCGTTCGAAATAAGTCGATATACTAATTTCATCAACTGCCCTTTTGTAGTCTTTAGGGACTCTACGTTCCAAAATTTGGAAAGTTTGAAACATCTTTTCAGAAATTGTAAAAAAATGGGGATACTTCTCATTGGATACTCAACATTTTGTGTCATCCACCATGGATTTGAAATAAACAATATCATTAAGTGCATTTGAATGTGTATTGCGTATACAATTGAAAAATACAATATAAGAAATAAATCCAAAATCTCATTATTAGAATAGCAACGATTCATTTCGTGAAATCAAAAAATTTCATAACGACTAACAATAAGACCTGTCTGACACTTGTGAATTATAAATGGGATGTTTTATCTTCTATGCTCACAGAATATCCTTATGAATCAGATTCGAAGAATTTGACTCTATGTACTACATAAATCCAGAAAATCTCAAATAACTCAGAAATTATTGAATTTAGGAGCATAATCATGTGAGAAACCTATCATTATTTTTGACCGCAGAATCCAACACAATTATAAAAAAATAGGGTTCTAATTTGAAAAACAGAAGTTATGGCCAATTTAAGATCACAATTTTCAACACAAAATTTGAAACACCCTGTGATGATATATTTGAAATCCAAAAAGATGCATGACCTTTTCACATCCTTCCTCTTCGATGATGTAAAAACGGTTTACGCTCAGGATATTTAAATAAGAATAATGAACATATTACTGACTGAACATATTTTTTCCAGTTTTTTTTTGATATTTTGAAAACTATTCGATTTAATAAAATGGTTTTAACAGAAATGTATTCACTATTGAATACTCCATCATACCAGGGATGGAAAACTTGAAACACCCTGTATATTCTTTTGAACTGACAATATTTAGTATATTTGGTTGTGAAATATTATGAAAAAGAGTGTGTTTGTAAAAACTCAATAGAAACCATCGAAACCAGAAATCAGTTATTTAACTACGCAAAATTATGAAGGTACATGTTGTTATAATTATCGTAAATAATTGCTTTGTTTGTTTACCCACATCGGATACATCTTTTACATCTCAAGCGTTTGTATAACCAAATTTTTCGAATCCTTTGCATCTGAAATAGCATTTGTCATTTCTAGCGGAGATTTCTCAGAGCACAATTTTCTCATCTATTTCAGAAATGCGATGTGTCAGATGTAAGCGAATAATTCTATGACATTTGAGTTTCTATGGTTGCAATCAGTGAAATTATAAAAGATCGTTGCTTATACAGGATATTAGTGTTTTGTTTCTAAGACAATTATTCAAAATATATTGAGTGATTCTTAATAAATTATAAATAACAATAATTACACGTTGAAATAAGAAATGAGATGTAAAACGATAAGATCTGTGTCTCAGTACAAAAATCTGAGACATCTCTAGATCTATCCGATGTGGATAAACAAAGATCAATTTACAATTATGTCAAAGCAAAAAAAAACATTGAATGATTTCAATTTATAATATCCCAGTCGGAGGAAAAAACATCAAGATATTTATGATAACAAATTATTCACTACTAGGAAAACGCAAATTTATCCCTGGCTCTCAGAGAGGTTTGAGAAATATTATCTGAAAAGATCTTACCTCCACTTAGGCCCGGTTGTACAGTCCGAGTTCAAGCCTAGTTCAAGACTGAACCCAACTCAAATAAGAAATATCTGTTGTACAGTGCGAGTTCAAGGCTGAACTTCACTCAAACCGACCCTCAAGTTGAACTTCCAAAATCGGGCGCTCAAGCCTGGTTCAACAGAAATTTTAGTTCAATCATAGAGTTCATTTTACAATTTATAGGTGATATGTCAAATAGTTGTAGTTGAAAGGCTTGCTAAGGTAGTATTTTCGTGAATGAGTTGTGTTCGTGTTTCACTCAAAAACAGAATTTTTTAATATGAAATTAATAGAAATGGATTTTGTTTATTTTCAATTATATTGCTGTATTTTTTAATAAGATTTATTAAAATGTTCTCTTCGGAGCACGTGAAATTTGCGCTTCGCTTTACGTCTGACATTATTACTGACACTTTTTTTTCAATCACAACCACAACAGCACTCATCACCTAATCTTGTTCAAATAGAACAATTCAAATTTTTAAAATTATATTTGCGCTCTTGTCATAGAGGAATTTTAATTCTTCTTCTTTTTCCATTTGTCCAAAATTTGTTACTATTCGTATCAAAAACGCATGTCTCAAAGGAAGCGACGTTGCCATTTTCTGAAGAATTGTACTCAAGGAAAGTTCACTTGAACTCGCCTCAAACATAACCTGTACAACCGGATGACATATCTGAACCTGGCTCAAGAGTGAACCGAGCTCAGTTGAGCTTCGAATTGAGTTGTCACTGTACAACCGGGCCTTAAATTGTCAACATTTATTCCAAAGGTTTCATTATTTCCGTTATCACACTCAGGTATTGGGTCATCGTCAGATGGAGCATATATTTTTTCAGGATGAATCACACCGGCCATGATCATGGCCGGCTGAAACCAATTGTTGAATAAAATTTTATCGAAAATTCACGTGAAGATCCTACGTACAATCACTCTCATTAAATCCTAGGTCCTCATTATTAACACCAGGAGATTCCTCCATGGAATCGCAATTATTTTCTGGAATGATTCGTTGCGGTTGTTCTTCTTGAACATTTCTGTCAGATCTTTCAGCTACACCTCATTCCTCATATAGTTGTTCTGGAATGACGTCTTTTATTGAACCATTTTCAGCTGAAACATAAAATTTAAAATAAATATTATGAAACTAATGAAAGATCGACAATTATCATTCGATATTATATGGCCTCAACTTAGAAATAAACAGTTGAACAGAAAGTTATCCAAATTTACAGGATGCTTCATACAGCATAGAAAAAATTCATATTTTCTCATTTCAAGTAGAGAATATTATTAGTACTATAATATACAAACCTTCCTCGTCACTTTCAGCGAATTTTATCATTTCTTCCTTCAAATTTTCTAGTACCAGTTTATCATTGTGTTCTCGAATTAACACAGCGTCATACCAGCCCATATTTTTGTATGGAGCTCTAATTAACTTATTACTTATTATCTTAATCTTCTTTGTTGGAGCAACATACAAAATACCATCCTCGACAAATTTCACTAAAGAAAATTTTTTCGCCATCCTGGAAAACAGACATTCCATAAATTATTGTTTGAGAATAGAGTTAGATGAAGTATTTAACTATATTAATTCTTGAAATGCTAAACCCATCGAAAACGGCATCAGAGGAAAGTGAAAAAAATTCTATGGTGCTCAGGAAAAACAGTAGTCAAAATAGGTGGTGATCTGTTATTCGATTTTTCAAACAGTGGACTTGTCTCGAATGGATTTGCCTAGAATTGATTGATATTTTGTTAGATTGCACCTTATACTATTGCAATTGACTTATTTCTTCTTACCAGAAGATGCAAATATTACTTACGGTCAAGTTTATAGAGATATCCTCGGAGATACTTATTTTGATCATTTTAAGACTTATACTCTTTTTCCCGGGCAGCCAAGAATCATTCTCTAAAGATACTATATTGAAGCTTCTTAGTACTTACCTGAATAAAATGATTTCAAAACTGTATGTATTATTTTCTGATACTACACTTTCACGTTCCTGTTACGAAAGTAAATTGCTCTTCACTGTCAGTTTTTCACACACCGTCAAGCTCGGATTTCGGAGATGTTATAGGTGAAATGTTTGGGTACTGATCCTTTTTATATTGTAGGGTCTCATTCTATCCATGTTTATTTTTTCTGGCAGATATAGAAAATTTGCTTTTCTCGACTTTTCTAAGATTTCTAGGGATGCAACATCCTCTGAAATACGAAATGCGAGTAGGTACTAAGTAGTAAAAAAACAACATATTCTGAAAATATGAAACATCTAGGTTATCTCCTTTGCAAGATTGAGTAAACGGCCGACCGGACCTTCTCAAGTTTGTTCGCGGATTCTTTATCAGGAAGCCGAATCCAATCGATTGAAAGCTTTCTCGGCCTGACATTTAAAAGTAGCAAATATTTGGACAAAAGGAATGAATGCTGGCTGTTTGTGGCGCTCTTGTTCACCCGAACAGAGTGCCTATCATTTTGCCCGAATGTCTGTAATTTTGGAATATCGAGCCGAAAATGGTCTCAATCGATTGGGTTCGACTCCTGATGAAGAATTCGTGGCGAAAAGTTGAGTCTGTCCGGCCGGCCGTATCTCTCTAGCATCCAAAAGAAATCAGCTAGAGTTTTCGTATTTTCAGAATAGGTAAATTGTCCAAATATCTCGGTTAAGTTCGTTATTGGGCCAAATCCGTCGGATGGTTCAGTAGTTATGAGCATCTGAAATTTTGTTTCCTCAATAACTACAAGAATATCACTCCGATCAAATTGATACTTGAAATATTGTTGAGGAGGCTGCAACAAAACAGCTCGCAAAATTTCGCAGAAATCGTCACGTTAGAAAACTTTTAAAATATCCCGAAAAAAATTTTTTAATCCTCACTATCTCATAAGATATTTTTCGGATTTCAATAAAAATTCGTGAATATATTGAGGTGATCGATATCTTACTTATCCCCAAATTTCATTGTCGTAGCTCTTTTCCATCTAAAGATATAATCATTTTTTAATTCACTCAAGATAAAAAGAGAAATGACATACGTCCTGATGATTTTCTTTGAACGATGGCCATCACAGATCGATATTCAATTGACAAATGCCGGGCTCATTAATCCGTGTCAGTTGGCGTTATATTAATCAAAATTTTTCAGAACGGAAAATAATAGAGATAGAATTCAATCTCGGTTTCTGAAATAATATACGTTGTCAAAATTCAGAAATGCACTGACATTAGTTTTTAGGAAAAGCGAATTATAGCTTCGAACGAAACTTGGGGAAAATTATGAGTAGTTATTTTTAATTTGAGATATAGGTTTGTTCATTCATTAGGCGTTCATATTTGCATCACATTGTTCCATAGTACGGGAAAAGACTATTGTTCACGTGATCAGAGTGCTAATAGATTTGTTATGGTTTGAATATTTACTCGCAAGTAGCCCAACAAGAGTGCCAAAGCAATATGACCTCACGTCAGTGCTTTCTAAATTTTTCTAGAAACAAGCAGGAAAAAAACAATTTTTGGTTAAATTATGAAATAGAAAGTACTCATATTGATTGATTCATTTAAATATAATATTTTAAATATATTTGTAATGCAAGCCTCCTTTACGATGTGAATGAAATTTTTCAGTCATCATTCTGTACATTTTATATTAATATTTCACTTGTTTATATATGATATTGAATAGTCTAAGGACAAATTTTCATTTATTTGGCAAATCCTATCTGCGCTTTGAAATCAAATCCATTATATGAATGGAAAGATTTGAAGCCTGTATTTGCCATATTTTATAAACAAGCTAGAATTTTCTTGTATATTGTCGGGACTTCTGTACCATATGAAAGACTATTCACTCAAGCCGGTTGCAACAATAACGTCATCAAGAAATCGCTTGACAGGGAAACATTTGGAAAAATTCTTGTGAAGCACAAGTGAAATCGATTTTCTTTCATAAACTTTTGTGTATTTATATATAAATAATGAATATCCAGGTAGAAAATTGTTTTTGTTAACTCAATTTTCAGTTAATTTGCCATTTATTTGGTACAGGATTTCATATTATAGAGACTAAAGAGTATATTAAATTATTTTTCATTTGAGATAAATGTAAATGTGAACCATCACAGATGGCTCAATCTCGACAAAAGCGGGTTTTTATCAAAATTAATTTAAATAATTCGGCATAGTCAGAGTTAAATACAGTAGAAAAAAACTTCTGTTCGAAAGCTATGTTATAAACTGGTGCTATAATTGGGAACGAATTATTTTATGACGGACTCATTTTCAGGGCGACACCGAATAAAACTACCTGTAGTATAGCTTAAAGCAAATAATAAATATTCATGAATTTGTTGCAATTTTTGCAAGAATGACATTTTAGATAACTTCATGGAAAGCAGGAGATCAAAAACAAAAATATCTGTCGTTCATCCAAAGATAAGCAAATGAACAGTTTTGTTTGTCACTATTTCGAGAATTCTTGAGAATTTCAACTTTTTTCAAGAGCTAGTTAATCGCGAACAACGCTTTGCGGAATGCCGAAATGTTTGTTATTTACGAATATTCAGCCGAAATTAGTCTCATGCGATTGGGTTTGACCTTCTGATGATGACGTTGAGGTTGAATACGAATTGTCTGTCCGTCCTAAGTTTATTATTTTGTTCAGCTGATCGAAATTACCTACTCTATGGTTTTGCAGAATTTTTCCACATTGACAGATCCTTCAATTTTTCATTGGGTGTTTCCAAGAGGGCTCCGTTATCTATCTCAGATGTGAGCAGGAACAAAGATTTACTCAATTAAATAAAAATTCTTTCTACTGAAATCATGAAAAAGTATATACTTCATTTAGTTTGCGAGTTATTTCACGGAAACCAGCAGGTTTAATTGGTGCCACTTTGGCATCTCTATTATGGGATCAGAAGTGACTCTTATTATAAATGCTGTTTTTTTTTTTTTTGTCTGTAATTTCTTTTTATTTGTGCATTATTGATGCTTGTAAACTTTAACGTTGATGGGAAGAAGATCAATGATATATGATGAAAATAACTCGAATAATCAATCAATCATTTTACTGAGTTCCATAATTGAAAATATCTAGTATACTATATATTATTCTGATTAATCTAGATAATGTCAATACGTAAAAGGGCTGGAGTGAATGGAAAAAATTTTTTGCTTCACAAACGGCAGATGTATGAATCGCTGGTGCAGTTTATTATTCGATCTACCAAATTGGCGTATGGCCACCGAAAATCGGTAGATTAAAAATTTAGAAAGCACTGACGTGAGGTCAGATTGCTTTGGCGCTCTTGTTGAGCTACTCGAGAGTAAATATTCAAACCATAACAAATCTATAAGCACTCTGATCACGTGAACAATAGTCTTTTCCCGTACTATGGGACAATGTGATGCAAATATGAAAGCCTAATGAATGAACCAACCTATATCTCAAATTGAAACTAACTACTCATAATTTTCCCCAAGTTTTGTTCGAAGCTATAATTCCCTTTTTCTAAAAACTTACGTCAGTGTTTTTCTGAATTTTGACAACGTATATTATTTCAGCAACCGATATTGAATTTAATCTCTATGGTTTCCCGTTATGAAAAAATTTGATTAATATTACGCCAACTGACACTAGTTAATGATCCTGGCATTTGTCATTAGAATATCGATCTGTGATGGCCATCGTTCAAAGGAAATCATCGGGACGTATGTCATTTCTCCTATCTCTTGAGTAAATGAAAAAATGATCATATCTTTAGATGGAAAAGAGCTACGACAATGAAATTTGAGGATAAGTAAGATATCGATCACCTCAATATATTCACGAATTTTTATTGAAATCCAAAAATATATCTTATGAGATTGTGAGGATTAAAATTTTTTTTTTGGGAATTTTTAAAATTTTCTAGGGTGACGATTTCTGCGAAATTTTGCGAGCAGTTTTGCTTCAGCCTCCTCAACAATATTTGAAGTATCTACTCGATCAGATGGATATTCTAGTAGTTATTGAGGAAACAATATTTCAGATGCTCATAACTACTGAACCTTCCGACGGATTTGGCCCAATAACGAACTTGACCGAGATATTTGGACAATTTACCTATTCTGAAAATATGAAAACTCTAGCTGATTCCTTTTGGATGTTAGAGAGGATACGGCCGGCCGGACAGACTCAACTTTCGCCACGGATTCTTCATCGGGGAGTCGAACCCAATCGATTGAGACCATTTACGGCTCGATATTCCAAAATTACAGACATTCGGACAAAATGATCGGGTGAACAAGAGAGCCAAAAAGAAGACAATATTAAATAAACGTCGTCTTATTCACCTCTTCAAAATAGCGGAATTCAAAGAATATGAAATAAAATTAGAAGTGCATTCTTTATTTTAGATCATAATTGCTTTCTCAATAGGGAATTTTGAAGCCAGATGTTTCTGGTGCTTATTTTTATGACCTACCGATCCTTTCATCTTTTGAAATTTCCATCTGCAAATTTGTCGGTTTCAGGAAGTACTTGTGGAAGGTTTTATTAGGCCCTAATCTCTCGGAGACACTCGCTTACGCAAAACAACTATTACTACCTGGATTAGTGCTAATCGTAGCCATGAAATTCGAATGTTTCGGCAACCCTGATGAAACAGCCCCAATGAATTATTTTTCTATTGTGGTTGTTGTTTAGAATTGCCGACCGAAAAACTAAATGATGCAAGACACTAAATGATAAACAAAAATCCATATGGAACGTGATGTTAGATGGGATAGAGACTGATGGTACTTCCATTTATAAATGAAGTGTCATTGTTTGTAGTGTTACCAAAAGTGAAGAGCAATTCTCGATCTTATAAGTTGCGCGATTTTTTTAGTTTTTATTTATTTAATCGATTTTGAACTCTTCAGAAGGGTTCATATAATTGTGGATTCTGTTAACTACATTGGTGGTCTGAAAGTTCATTATCTTGAGCCATTCCATTACTGAAATATGGTCTATAAGAAATATAACGTGCTGGCATAATATGGCATAATGGAATACATAAGAGTGAATATTACTATAAAATTATATCGCGATCCTATGTACAGTTTTTGGGAAATCGCAAAATTGTCACTTTTAGTGCCCCCTTCATCCCCCTTTAGATGTAAGTAATGGGTGGCTCATTTAAAAATTGGAATTTAATTTTGCTGTAAAAACTGCTCAATATTTTCCAATGGTTGAACATTTATTTAAAAGGTTGGTTCATGACATTTATTTATGAAAAATAATTTCGGCCAAATGACCACCACGGCTGACTTGGCAGTAGCCTATTCGTTCCACCAAATTTTTAATACATTTTCGATTGTTTGGGGCTCTATTTCACCAATAGCAGCACGAATTTCGGTCTTGAGGTCTTGTATTGT